>CM069704.1:61913978-61916478 GCA_036010785.1 Ammospiza maritima maritima | reverse complement strand
TTCCTTCCTTCCTTCTTCCTTCCTTCCTTCCTTCCTTCCTTCCTTCCTTCCTTCCTTCCTTCCTTCCTTCCTTCCTTCCTTCCTTCCTCCTTCCTCCCTTCCTCCCTTCCTCCCTTCCTCCCTTCCTCCCTTCCTCCCTTCCTCCCTTCCTCCCTTCCTCCCTTCCTCCCTTCCTCCTTCCTCCCTTCCTCCCTCCTCCCTCCACCCTTCCTCCCTCCCTCCCTCCCTCCTCCCTCCCTCCCTCCCTCCTCCCTCCCTCCCTCCCTCCCTTCCTTCCTTCCTTCCTTCCTTCACTTCCTTCCTTCCTTCTTCCTTCCTTCCTTCCTTCCTTCCTTCCGACACTTCCTTCCTTCCGACACTTCCTTCCTTCCTTCCGACACTTCATTCCTTCCTTCCGACACTTCCTTCCGACACTTCCTTCCAACACCTTCCTTCCGACACTTCCTTCCGACACTTCCTTCCTTCCTTCCGACACTTCCTTCCTTCCTTCTCGACACTTCCTTCCGACACATCCTTCCTTCCTTCCCTTCCTTCCTTCCTTCCTTCCTTCCTTCCTTCCTTCCTTCCTTCCTCCTTCCTTCCTTCCTTCCTTCCTTCCTTCCTTCCTTCCTTCCTTCCTTCCTTCCTTCCTTCCTTCCTTCCGACACTTCCTTCCGACACTTCCTTCCGACACTATCCTTCCGACACTTCCTTCCGACACTTTCCTTCCGACACTTCCTTCCGACACTTCCTTCCTTCCTTCCGACACTTCCTTCCGACACTTCCTTCCGACACTTCCTTCCGACACTTCCTTCCTTCCTTCCGACACTTCCTTCCGACACTTCCTTCCGACACTTCCTTCCTTCCTTCCTTCCGACACTTCCTTCCTTCCGACACTTCCTTCCTTCCTTCCGACACTTCCTTCCGACACTTCCTTCCTTCCTTCCTTCCTTCCTTCCTTCCTTCCATCCTTCCTTCCTTCCTTCCTTCCTTCCTTCCTTCCGACACTTCCTTCCGACACTTCCTTCCGACACTTCCTTCCGACACTTCCTTCCGACACTTCCTTCCGACACTTCCTTCCTTCCTTCCTTCCTTCCTTCCTTCCTTCCTTCCTTCTTCCTTCCTTCCTTCCTTCCTTCCTTCCTTCCTTCCTTCCTTCCTTTCCTTCCTTCCTTCCTTCCTTCCTTCCTTCCGACACTTCCTTCCGACACTTCCTTCCGACACTTCCTTCCGACACTTCCTTCCGACACTTCCTTCCGACACTTCCTTCCTTCCTTCCTTCCTTCCTTCTATCCTTCCTTCCTTCCTTCCTTCCTTCCTTCCTTCCTTCCTTCCTTCCTTCCTTCCTTCCTTCCTTCCTTCCGACACTTCCTTCCGACACTTCCTTCCTTCCGACACTTCCTTCCTTCCTTCCGACACTTCCTTCCTTCCTTCCGACACTTCCTTCCGACACTTCCTTCCGACACTTCCTTCCGACACTTCCTTCCTTCCTTCCGACACTTCCTTCCGACACTTCTTCCGAGACTTCCTTCCGACACTTCCTTCCTTCCTTCCTTCCTTCCGACACTTCCTTCCTTCCGACACTTCCTTCCTTCCTTCCGACACTTCCTTCCGACACTCCCTTCCGACACTCTTCCTTCCTTCCTTCCTTCCTTCCTTCCTTCCTCCTTCCTTCCTTCCTTCCTTCCTTCCTTCCTTCCTTCCTTCCTTCCTTCCTTCCCTTCCTTCCTTCCTTCCTTCCTTCCTTCCTTCCTTCCTTCCTTCCTTCTTCCTTCTTCCTCTCCTTCTCCCTTCCTCCCTTCCTCCCTTCCTCCCTTCCCTCCCTTCCTCCCTTCCTCCCTTCCTCCCTTCCTCCCTTCCTCCCTTCCTCCCCTCCTCCCTTCCCACCCTTCCTCCCTCCCTCCCTCCCTCCCTCCATCCCTCCCTCCCTCCTCCTCCCTCCCCTCCCTCCTCCCTTCCTCCCTTCCTTCCTTCCTTCCTTCCTTCCTTCCTTCCTTCCTTCCTTCCTTCCTTCCTTCCTTCCTTCCTTCCTTCCTTCCTTCCTTCCTTCCTTCCTTCCTTCCTTCCTTCCTTCCGACACTTCCTTCCGACACTTCTTCCGACACTTCCTTCCTTCCTTCCGACACTTCCTTCCTTCCTTCCGACACTTCCTTCCGACACTTCCTTCCGACACTTCCTTCCGACACTTCCTTCCGACACTTCCTTCCTTCCTTCCGACACTTCCTTCCTTCCTTCCGACACTTCCTTCCGACACATCCTTCCTTCCTTCCTTCCTTCCTTCCTTCCTTCCTTCCTTCCTTCCTTCCTTCCTTCCCTTCCTTCCTTCCTTCCTTCCTTCCTTCCCTTCCTTCCTTCCTTCCTTCCTCCTTCCTTCCTTCCTTCCGACACTTCCTTCCGACACTTCCTTCCGACACTTCCTTCCGACACTTCCTTCCGACACTTCCTTCCGACACTTCCTTCCGACACTTCCTTCCTTCCTTCCTTCCTTCCTTCCTTCCTTCCTTCTATCCTTCCTTCCTTA
>CM069704.1:61886743-61906743 GCA_036010785.1 Ammospiza maritima maritima | reverse complement strand
GAAACTTCCTTCCGACACTTCCTTCCAACACTTCCTTCCTTCCTTCCTTCCTTCCTTCCTTCCTTCCTTCCTTCCTTCCTTCCTTCCTTCCTTCCTTCCTTCCTTCCTTCCTTCCTTCCTTCCTTTCTTCCTTCCTTCCGACACTTCCTTCCTTCTGACACTTCCTTCCTTCCGACACTTCCTTTCTTCCGACACTTCCTTCCTTCCTTCCTTCCGACACTTCCTTCCTTCCTTCCTTCCGACACTTCCTTCCTTCCTTCCTTCCTTCCTTCCTTTCTTCCTTCCTTCCTTCCTTCCTTCCTTCCTTCCTTCCTTCCTTCCTTCCTTCCGACACTTCCTTCCGACACTTCCTTCCTTCCTTCCGACACTTCCTTCCTTCCTTCCGACACTTCCTTCCGACACTTCCTTCCGACACTTCCTTCCTTCCTTCCTTCCGACACTTCCTTCCTTCCTTCCTTCCGACACTTCCTTCCTTCCTTCCTTCCTTCCTTCCTTCCTTCCTTCCTTCCTTCCTTCCTTCCTTCCTTCCTTCCTTCCTTCCTTCCTTCCTTCCTTCCTTCCTTCCTTCCTTCCTTCCTTCCTTCCTTCCTTCCTTCCTTCCGACACTTCCTTCCGACACTTCCTTCCGACACTTCCTTCCGACACTTCCTTCCTTCCTTCCGACACTTCCTTCCTTCTGACACTTCCTTCCTTCCGACACTTCCTTTCTTCCGACACTTCCTTCCTTCCGACACTTCCTTCCTTCCGACACTTCCTTCCTTCCTTCCTTCCGACACTTCCTTCCTTCCTTCCTTCCTTCCTTCCTTCCTTCCTTCCTTCCTTCCTTCCTTCCTTCCTTCCTTCCTTCCGACACTTCCTTCCTTCTGACACTTCCTTCCTTCCGACACTTCCTTTCTTCCGACACTTCCTTCCTTCCTTCCTTCCGACACTTCCTTCCTTCCTTCCTTCCGACACTTCCTTCCTTCCTTCCTTCCTTCCTTCCTTCCTTCCTTCCTTCCTTCCTTCCTTTCTTCCTTCCTTCCTTCCTTCCTTCCTTCCTTCCTTCCTTCCTTCCTTCCTTCCTTCCTTCCTTCCGACACTTCCTTCCTTCCTTCCGACACTTCCTTCCTTCCTTCCTTCCGACACTTCCTTCCGACACTTCCTTCCGACACTTCCTTCCTTCCTTCCTTCCGACACTTCATTCCTTCCTTCCTTCCGACACTTCCTTCCTTCCTTCCTTCCTTCCTTCCTTCCTTCCTTCCTTCCTTCCTTCCTTCCTTCCTTCCTTCCTTCCGACACTTCCTTCCGACACTTCCTTCCGACACTTGCTTCCGACACTTCCTTCCTTCCTTCCTTCCTTCCTTCCTTCCTTCCTTCCTTCCTTCCTTCCTTCCTTCCTTCCTTCCTTCCTTCCTTCCTTCCTTCCTTCCTTCCTTCCTTCCTTCCTTCCTTCCTTCCTTCCTTCCTTCCTTCATTTCTTCCTTCCTTCCTTCCGACACTTCCTTCCTTCTGACACTTCCTTCCTTCCGACACTTCCTTCCTTCCAACACTTCCTTCCGACACTTCCTTCCGACACTTCCTTCCTTCCTTCCTTCCTACCCTTCCTTCCTTCCTTCCTTCCTTCCTTCCTTCCTTCCTTCCTTCCTTCCTTCCTTCCTTCCTTCCTTCCTTCCTTCCTTCCTTCCTTCCTTCCTTTCCTCCTTTCTTCCTTCCTTCCTTTCTTCCTTCCGACACTTCCTTTCGACACTTCCTTCCTTCCTTCCTTCCTTCCTTCCTTCCTTCCTTCCTTCCTTCCTTCCTTCCTTCCTTCCTTCCGACACTTCCTTCCTTCCGACACTTCCTTCCGACACTTCCTTCCGACACTTCCTTCCGACACTTCCTTCCGACACTTCCTTCCGACACTTCCTTCCGACACTTCCTTCCTTCCTTCCGACACTTCCTTCCGACACTTCCTTCCTTCCGAAACTTCCTTCCGACACTTCCTTCCAACACTTCCTTCCTTCCTTCCTTCCTTCCTTCCTTCCTTCCTTCCTTCCTTCCTTCCTTCCTTCCTTCCTTCCTTCCTTCCTTCCTTCCTTCCTTCCTTCCTTCCTTCCTTCCTTTCTTCCTTCCTTCCGACACTTCCTTCCTTCTGACACTTCCTTCCTTCCGACACTTCCTTTCTTCCGACACTTCCTTCCTTCCTTCCTTCCGACACTTCCTTCCTTCCTTCCTTCCGACACTTCCTTCCTTCCTTCCTTCCTTCCTTCCTTTCTTCCTTCCTTCCTTCCTTCCTTCCTTCCTTCCTTCCTTCCTTCCTTCCTTCCGACACTTCCTTCCGACACTTCCTTCCTTCCTTCCGACACTTCCTTCCTTCCTTCCGACACTTCCTTCCGACACTTCCTTCCGACACTTCCTTCCTTCCTTCCTTCCGACACTTCCTTCCTTCCTTCCTTCCGACACTTCCTTCCTTCCTTCCTTCCTTCCTTCCTTCCTTCCTTCCTTCCTTCCTTCCTTCCTTCCTTCCTTCCTTCCTTCCGCCTTCCTTCCTTCCTTCCGACACTTCCTTCCTTCCGACACTTCCTTCCTTCCTTCCTTCCGACACTTCCTTCCGACACTTCCTTCCGACACTTCCTTCCGACACTTCCTTCCTTCCTTCCTTCCTTCCTTCCTTCCTTCCTTCCTTCCTTCCTTCCTTCCTTCCTTCCTTCCTTCCATCCTTCCTTCCTTCCGACACTTCCTTCCTTCTGACACTTCCTTCCTTCCGACACTTCCTTTCTTCCGACACTTCCTTCCTTCCGACACTTCCTTCCTTCCGACACTTCCTTCCTTCCTTCCTTCTGACACTTCCTTCCTTCCTTCCTTCCTTCCTTCCTTCCTTCCTTCCTTCCTTCCTTCCTTCCTTCCTTCCGACACTTCCTTCCGACACTTCCTTCCGACACTTCCTTCCGACACTTCCTTCCGACACTTCCTCCCTTTTGACACTTCCTTTCTTCCGGCACTTCCTTCCTTCCTTTCGTCACATCCTTCTTTCCGACACTTACTTCCGATACTTCCTTCCGACGCTTCCTTCCTAACGATGATTCCTTCCTTCCTTCCTTCCGACACTTCCTTCCTTCCTTCCTTCCTTCCTTCCTTCCTTCCTTCCTTCCTTCCTTCCTTCCTTCCTTCCTTCCTTCCTTCCTTCCTTCCTTCCTTCCTTCCTTCCTTCCTTCCTTCCTTCCGACACTTCCTTCCTTCTGACACTTCCTTCCTTCCGACACTTCCTTTCTTCCGACACTTCCTTCCTTCCTTCCTTCCTTCCGACACTTCCTTCCTTCCTTCCTTCCTTCCTTCCTTCCTTCCTTCCTTCCTTCCTTCCTTCCTTCCTTCCTTCCTTCCTTCCTTCCTTCATTTCTTCCTTCCTTCCTTCCGACACTTCCTTCCTTCTGACACTTCCTTCCTTCCGACACTTCCTTCCTTCCAACACTTCCTTCCGACACTTCCTTCCGACACTTCCTTCCTTCCTTCCTTCCTACCCTTCCTTCCTTCCTTCCTTCCTTCCTTCCTTCCTTCCTTCCTTCCTTCCTTCCTTCCTTCCTTCCTTCCTTCCTTCCTTCCTTCCTTCCTTCCTTCCTTCCTTTCCTCCTTTCTTCCTTCCTTCCTTTCTTCCTTCCGACACTTCCTTTCGACACTTCCTTCCTTCCTTCCTTCCTTCCTTCCTTCCTTCCTTCCTTCCTTCCTTCCTTCCTTCCTTCCTTCCTTCCGACACTTCCTTCCTTCCGACACTTCCTTCCGACACTTCCTTCCGACACTTCCTTCCGACACTTCCTTCCGACACTTCCTTCCGACACTTCCTTCCGACACTTCCTTCCTTCCTTCCGACACTTCCTTCCGACACTTCCTTCCTTCCGAAACTTCCTTCCGACACTTCCTTCCAACACTTCCTTCCTTCCTTCCTTCCTTCCTTCCTTCCTTCCTTCCTTCCTTCCTTCCTTCCTTCCTTCCTTCCTTCCTTCCTTCCTTCCTTCCTTCCTTCCTTCCTTCCTTTCTTCCTTCCTTCCGACACTTCCTTCCTTCTGACACTTCCTTCCTTCCGACACTTCCTTTCTTCCGACACTTCCTTCCTTCCTTCCTTCCGACACTTCCTTCCTTCCTTCCTTCCGACACTTCCTTCCTTCCTTCCTTCCTTCCTTCCTTTCTTCCTTCCTTCCTTCCTTCCTTCCTTCCTTCCTTCCTTCCTTCCTTCCTTCCTTCCGACACTTCCTTCCGACACTTCCTTCCTTCCTTCCGACACTTCCTTCCTTCCTTCCGACACTTCCTTCCGACACTTCCTTCCGACACTTCCTTCCTTCCTTCCTTCCGACACTTCCTTCCTTCCTTCCTTCCGACACTTCCTTCCTTCCTTCCTTCCTTCCTTCCTTCCTTCCTTCCTTCCTTCCTTCCTTCCTTCCTTCCTTCCTTCCTTCCTTCCTTCCTTCCTTCCTTCCTTCCTTCCTTCCTTCCTTCCTTCCTTCCTTCCTTCCTTCCTTCCTTCCGACACTTCCTTCCGACACTTCCTTCCGACACTTCCTTCCGACACTTCCTTCCTTCCTTCCGACACTTCCTTCCTTCTGACACTTCCTTCCTTCCGACACTTCCTTTCTTCCGACACTTCCTTCCTTCCGACACTTCCTTCCTTCCGACACTTCCTTCCTTCCTTCCTTCCGACACTTCCTTCCTTCCTTCCTTCCTTCCTTCCTTCCTTCCTTCCTTCCTTCCTTCCTTCCTTCCTTCCTTCCTTCCTTCCTTCCTTCCTTCCGACACTTCCTTCCTTCTGACACTTCCTTCCTTCCGACACTTCCTTTCTTCCGACACTTCCTTCCTTCCTTCCTTCCGACACTTCCTTCCTTCCTTCCTTCCGACACTTCCTTCCTTCCTTCCTTCCTTCCTTCCTTCCTTCCTTCCTTCCTTCCTTTCTTCCTTCCTTCCTTCCTTCCTTCCTTCCTTCCTTCCTTCCTTCCTTCCTTCCTTCCTTCCTTCCTTCCGACACTTCCTTCCTTCCTTCCGACACTTCCTTCCTTCCTTCCGACACTTCCTTCCGACACTTCCTTCCGACACTTCCTTCCTTCCTTCCTTCCGACACTTCATTCCTTCCTTCCTTCCGACACTTCCTTCCTTCCTTCCTTCCTTCCTTCCTTCCTTCCTTCCTTCCTTCCTTCCTTCCTTCCTTCCGACACTTCCTTCCGACACTTCCTTCCGACACTTGCTTCCGACACTTCCTTCCTTCCTTCCTTCCTTCCTTCCTTCCTTCCTTCCTTCCTTCCTTCCTTCCTTCCTTCCTTCCTTCCTTCCTTCCTTCCTTCCTTCCTTCCTTCCTTCCTTCCTTCCTTCCTTCATTTCTTCCTTCCTTCCTTCCGACACTTCCTTCCTTCTGACACTTCCTTCCTTCCGACACTTCCTTCCTTCCAACACTTCCTTCCGACACTTCCTTCCGACACTTCCTTCCTTCCTTCCTTCCTACCCTTCCTTCCTTCCTTCCTTCCTTCCTTCCTTCCTTCCTTCCTTCCTTCCTTCCTTCCTTCCTTCCTTCCTTCCTTCCTTCCTTCCTTCCTTCCTTCCTTTCCTCCTTTCTTCCTTCCTTCCTTTCTTCCTTCCGACACTTCCTTTCGACACTTCCTTCCTTCCTTCCTTCCTTCCTTCCTTCCTTCCTTCCTTCCTTCCTTCCTTCCTTCCTTCCTTCCGACACTTCCTTCCTTCCGACACTTCCTTCCGACACTTCCTTCCGACACTTCCTTCCGACACTTCCTTCCGACACTTCCTTCCGACACTTCCTTCCGACACTTCCTTCCTTCCTTCCGACACTTCCTTCCGACACTTCCTTCCTTCCGAAACTTCCTTCCGACACTTCCTTCCAACACTTCCTTCCTTCCTTCCTTCCTTCCTTCCTTCCTTCCTTCCTTCCTTCCTTCCTTCCTTCCTTCCTTCCTTCCTTCCTTCCTTCCTTCCTTCCTTCCTTCCTTCCTTCCTTTCTTCCTTCCTTCCGACACTTCCTTCCTTCTGACACTTCCTTCCTTCCGACACTTCCTTTCTTCCGACACTTCCTTCCTTCCTTCCTTCCGACACTTCCTTCCTTCCTTCCTTCCGACACTTCCTTCCTTCCTTCCTTCCTTCCTTCCTTTCTTCCTTCCTTCCTTCCTTCCTTCCTTCCTTCCTTCCTTCCTTCCTTCCTTCCTTCCTTCCGACACTTCCTTCCGACACTTCCTTCCTTCCTTCCGACACTTCCTTCCTTCCTTCCGACACTTCCTTCCGACACTTCCTTCCGACACTTCCTTCCTTCCTTCCTTCCGACACTTCCTTCCTTCCTTCCTTCCGACACTTCCTTCCTTCCTTCCTTCCTTCCTTCCTTCCTTCCTTCCTTCCTTCCTTCCTTCCTTCCTTCCTTCCGACACTTCCTTCCTTCCGACACTTCCTTCCTTCCTTCCTTCCGACACTTCCTTCCGACACTTCCTTCCGACACTTCCTTCCGACACTTCCTTCCCACACTTCCTTCCTTCCTTCCTTCCTTCCTTCCTTCCTTCCTTCCTTCCTTCCTTCCTTCCTTCCTTCCTTCCTTCCTTCCTTCCTTCCTTCCTTCCTTCCTTCCTTCCATCCTTCCTTCCTTCCGACACTTCCTTCCTTCTGACACTTCCTTCCTTCCGACACTTCCTTTCTTCCGACACTTCCTTCCTTCCGACACTTCCTTCCTTCCGACACTTCCTTCCTTCCTTCCTTCTGACACTTCCTTCCTTCCTTCCTTCCTTCCTTCCTTCCTTCCTTCCTTCCTTCCTTCCTTCCTTCCTTCCGACACTTCCTTCCGACACTTCCTTCCGACACTTCCTTCCGACACTTCCTTCCGACACTTCCTCCCTTTTGACACTTCCTTTCTTCCGGCACTTCCTTCCTTCCTTTCGTCACATCCTTCTTTCCGACACTTACTTCCGATACTTCCTTCCGACGCTTCCTTCCTAACGATGATTCCTTCCTTCCTTCCTTCCGACACTTCCTTCCTTCCTTCCTTCCTTCCTTCCTTCCTTCCTTCCTTCCTTCCTTCCTTCCTTCCTTCCTTCCTTCCTTCCTTCCTTCCTTCCTTCCTTCCTTCCTTCCGACACTTCCTTCCTTCTGACACTTCCTTCCTTCCGACACTTCCTTTCTTCCGACACTTCCTTCCTTCCTTCCTTCCTTCCGACACTTCCTTCCTTCCTTCCTTCCGACACTTCCTTCCTTCCTTCCTTCCTTCCTTCCTTCCTTCCTTCCTTCCTTCCTTCCTTCCTTCCTTCCTTCCTTCCTTCCGACACTTCCTTCCTTCCTTCCGACACTTCCTTCCTTCCTTCCGACACTTCCTTCCGACACTTCCTTCCGACACTTCCTTCCTTCCTTCCTTCCGACACTTCCTTCCTTCCTTCCTTCCTTCCTTCCTTCCTTCCTTCCTTCCTTCCTTCCTTCCTTCCTTCCTTCCTTCCTTCCTTCCTTCCTTCCTTCCTTCCTTCCGACACTTCCTTCCTTCCTTCCTTCCGACATTTCCTTCAGACACTTCCTTCCGACACTTCCTTCCCACACTTCCTTCCTTCCTTCCTTCCTTCCTTCCTTCCTTCCTTCCTTCCTTCCTTCCTTCCTTCCTTCCTTCCTTCCTTCCTTCCTTCCTTCCTTCCTTCCTTCCGACACTTCCTTCCGACACTTCCTTCCGACACTTCCTTCCGACACTTCCTTCCTTCCTTCCTTCCTTCCTTCCTTCCTTCCTTCCTTCCTTCCTTCCTTCCTTCCTTCCTTCCTTCCTTCCTTCCGACACTTCCTTCCGACACTTCCTTCCGACACTTCCTTCCGACACTTCCTTCCGACACTTCCTTCCGACACTTCCTTCCGACACTTCCTTCCGACACTTCCTTCCTTCCTTCCGACACTTCCTTCCGACACTTCCTTCCTTCCGAAACTTCCTTCCGACACTTCCTTCAAACACTTCCTTCCTTCCTTCCTTCCTTCCTTCCTTCCTTCCTTCCTTCCTTCCTTCCTTCCTTCCTTCCTTCCTTCCTTCCTTCCTTCCTTCCTTCCTTCCTTCCTTCCTTCCTTCCGACACTTCCTTCCGACACTTCCTTCCGACACTTCCTTCCGACACTTCCTTCCTTCCTTCCGACACTTCCTTCCTTCTGACACTTCCTTCCTTCCGACACTTCCTTTCTTCCGACACTTCCTTCCTTCCGACACTTCCTTCCTTCCGACACTTCCTTCCTTCCTTCCTTCCGACACTTCCTTCCTTCCTTCCTTCCTTCCTTCCTTCCTTCCTTCCTTCCTTCCTTCCTTCCTTCCTTCCTTCCTTCCTTCCTTCCTTCCTTCCTTCCGACACTTCCTTCCGACACTTCCTTCCGACACTTCCTTCCTTCCTTCCTTCCGACACTTCCTTCCTTCCTTCCTTCCTTCCTTCCTTCCTTCCTTCCTTCCTTCCTTCCTTCCTTCCTTCCTTCCTTCCTTCCTTCCTTCCTTCCTTCCTTCCTTCCTTCCTTCCTTCCTTCCTTCCTTCTTTCCTTCCGACACTTCCTTCCTTCCTTCCTTCCGACACTTCCTTCCCACACTTCCTTCCCACACTTCCTTCCCACACTTCCTTCCCACACTTCCTTCCTTCCTTCCTTCCTTCCTTCCTTCCTTCCTTCCTTCCTTCCTTCCTTCCTTCCTTCCTTCCTTCCTTCCTTCCTTCCTTCCTTCCTTCCTTCCTTCCTTCCGACACTTCCTTCCGACACTTCCTTCCGACACTTCCTTCCTTCCTTCCTTCCTTCCTTCCTTCCTTCCTTCCTTCCTTCCTTCCTTCCTTCCTTCCTTCCTTCCTTCCTTCCTTCCGACACTTCCTTCCTTCCTTCCGACACTTCCTTCCGACACTTCCTTCCTTCCGAAACTTCCTTCCGACACTTCCTTCCGACACTTCCTTCCTTCCTTCCGACACTTCCTTCCTTCCTTCCTTCCTTCCGACACTTCCTTCCTTCCTTCCTTCCGACACTTCCTTCCTTCCTTCCTTCCTTCCTTCCTTCCTTCCTTCCTTCCTTCCTTCCTTCCTTCCTTCCTTCCTTCCGACACTTCCTTCCTTCCTTCCGACACTTCCTTCCTTCCTTCCGACACTTCCTTCCGACACTTCCTTCCGACACTTCCTTCCTTCCTTCCTTGCGACACTTCCTTCCTTCCTTCCTTCCTTCCTTCCTTCCTTCCTTCCTTCCTTCCTTCCTTCCTTCCTTCCTTCCTTCCTTCCTTCCTTCCTTCCTTCCTTCCTTCCTTCCTTCCGACACTTCCTTCCTTCCTTCCTTCCGACACTTCCTTCCGACACTTCCTTCCGACACTTCCTTCCCACACTTCCTTCCTTCCTTCCTTCCTTCCTTCCTTCCTTCCTTCCTTCCTTCCTTCCTTCCTTCCTTCCTTCCTTCCTTCCTTCCTTCCTTCCTTCCTTCCTTCCTTCCTTCCTTCCTTCCTTCCGACACTTCCTTCCGACACTTCCTTCCGACACTTCCTTCCGACACTTCCTTCCTTCCTTCCTTCCTTCCTTCCTTCCTTCCTTCCTTCCTTCCTTCCTTCCTTCCTTCCTTCCTTCCTTCCTTCCTTCCTTCCTTCCGACACTTCCTTCCGACACTTCCTTCCGACACTTCCTTCCGACACTTCCTTCCGACACTTCCTTCCGACACTTCCTTCCTTCCTTCCGACACTTCCTTCCGACACTTCCTTCCTTCCGAAACTTCCTTCCGACACTTCCTTCAAACACTTCCTTCCTTCCTTCCTTCCTTCCTTCCTTCCTTCCTTCCTTCCTTCCTTCCTTCCTTCCTTCCTTCCTTCCTTCCTTCCTTCCGACACTTCCTTCCGACACTTCCTTCCGACACTTCCTTCCGACACTTCCTTCCTTCCTTCCGACACTTCCTTCCTTCTGACACTTCCTTCCTTCCGACACTTCCTTTCTTCCGACACTTCCTTCCTTCCGACACTTCCTTCCTTCCGACACTTCCTTCCTTCCTTCCTTCCGACACTTCCTTCCTTCCTTCCTTCCTTCCTTCCTTCCTTCCTTCCTTCCGACACTTCCTTCCTTCCTTCCTTCCTTCCTTCCTTCCTTCCTTCCTTCCTTCCTTCCTTCCTTCCGACACTTCCTTCCGACACTTCCTTCCGACACTTCCTTCCTTCCTTCCTTCCTTCCTTCCTTCCTTCCTTCCTTCCTTCCTTCCTTCCTTCCTTCCTTCCTTCCTTCCTTCCTTCCTTCCTTCCTTCTTTCCTTCCGACACTTCCTTCCTTCCTTCCTTCCGACACTTCCTTCCCACACTTCCTTCCCACACTTCCTTCCCACACTTCCTTCCCACACTTCCTTCCTTCCTTCCTTCCTTCCTTCCTTCCTTCCTTCCTTCCTTCCTTCCTTCCTTCCTTCCTTCCTTCCTTCCTTCCTTCCTTCCTTCCTTCCTTCCTTCCGACACTTCCTTCCGACACTTCCTTCCGACACTTCCTTCCGACACTTCCTTCCGACACTTCCTTCCGACACTTCCTTCCTTCCTTCCTTCCTTCCTTCCTTCCTTCCTTCCTTCCTTCCTTCCTTCCTTCCTTCCTTCCTTCCTTCCGACACTTCCTTCCTTCCTTCCGACACTTCCTTCCGACACTTCCTTCCTTCCGAAACTTCCCTCCGACACTTCCTTCCGACACTTCCTTCCTTCCTTCCGACACTTCCTTCCTACACTTCCTTCCTTCCGAAACTTCCTTCCGACACTTCCTTCAAACACTTCCTTCCTTCCTTCCTTCCTTCCTTCCTTCCTTCCTTCCTTCCTTCCTTCCTTCCTTCCTTCCTTCCTTCCTTCCTTCCTTCCTTCCTTCCGACACTTCCTTCCGACACTTCCTTCCTTCCTTCCGACACTTCCTTCCTTCTGACACTTCCTTCCTTCCGACACTTCCTTTCTTCCGACACTTCCTTCCTTCCGACACTTCCTTCCTTCCGACACTTCCTTCCTTCCTTCCTTCCGACACTTCCTTCCGACACTTCCTTCCTTCCTTCCTTCCTTCCTTCCTTCCTTCCTTCCTTCCTTCCGACACTTCTTAACGACACTTCCTTCCGACACTTCCTTCCGACACTTCCTTCCGACACTTCCTTCCTTCCTTCCTTCCGACACTTCCTTCCGACACTTCCTTCCGACAGTTCCTTCCGACACTTCCTTCCGACACTTCCTTCCTTCCTTCCTTCCTTCCTTCCTTCCTTCCTTCCTTCCTTCCTTCCTTCCTTCCTTCCTTCCTTCCTTCCTTCCTTCCTTCCTTCCTTCCTTCCTCCGACACTTCCGACTCTTCCGACACTTCCTTCCTTCCTTCCTTCCTTCCTTCCTTCCTTCCTTCCTTCCTTCCTTCCTTCCTTCCTTCCTTCCTTCCTTCCTTCCTTCCTTCCTTCCTTCCTTCCGACACTTCCTTCCTTCCTTCCTTCCTTCCTTCCTTCCTTCCTTCCTTCCTTCCTTCCTTCCTTCCTTCCTTCCGTCACTTCCTTCCGACACTTCCTTCCAACACTTCCTTCCGACACTTCCTTCCTTCCTTCCGACACTTCCTTCCGACACTTCCTTCCTTCCGAAACTTCCTTCCGACACTTCCTTCCAACACTTCCTTCCTTCCTTCCTTCCTTCCGACACTTCCTTCCTTCCTTCCTTCCCACACTTCCTTCCTTCCTTCCTTCCTTCCTTCCTTCCTTCCTTCCTTCCTTCCTTCCTTCCTTCCTTCCTTCCTTCCTTCCTTCCTTCCGACACTTCCTTCCTTCCTTCCGACACTTCCTTCCTTCCTTCCTTCCTTCCTTCCGACACTTCCTTCCAACACTTCCTTCCTTCCTTCCTTCCGACACTTCCTTCCTTCCTTCCTTCCGACACTTCCTTCCTTCCTTCCTTCCTTCCTTCCTTCCTTCCTTCCTTCCTTCCTTCCTTCCTTCCTTCCTTCCGACACTTCCTTCCGACACTTCCTTCCTTCCTTCCTTCCGACACTTCCTTCCGACACTTCCTTCCGACACTTCCTTCCGACACTTCCTTCCCACACTTCCTTCCTTCCTTCCTTCCTTCCTTCCTTCCTTCCTTCCTTCCTTCCTTCCTTCCTTCCTTCCTTCCTTCCTTCCTTCCTTCCTTCCTTCCTTCCTTCCTTCCGACACTTCCTTCCGACACTTCCTTCCGACACTTCCTTCCGACACTTCCTTCCGACACTTCCTTCCTTCCTTCCTTCCTTCCTTCCTTCCTTCCTTCCTTCCTTCCTTCCTTCCTTCCTTCCTTCCTTCCTTCCTTCCTTCCGACACTTCCTTCCGACACTTCCTTCCGACACTTCCTTCCGACACTTCCTTCCGACACTTCCTTCCGTCCTTCCGACACTTCCTTCCGACACTTCCTTCCTTCCGAATCTTCCTTCCGACACTTCCTTCAAACACTTCCTTCCTTCCTTCCTTCCTTCCTTCCTTCCTTCCTTCCTTCCTTCCTTCCTTCCTTCCTTCCTTCCTTCCTTCCTTCCTTCCTTCCTTCCTTCCGACACTTCCTTCCGACACTTCCTTCCGACACTTCCTTCCGACACTTCCTTCCTTCCTTCCGACACTTCCTTCCTTCTGACACTTCCTTCCTTCCGACACTTCCTTTCTTCCGACACTTCCTTCCTTCCGACACTTCCTTCCTTCCTTCCTTCCGACACTTCCTTCCTTCCTTCCTTCCTTCCTTCCTTCCTTCCTTCCTTCCTTCCTTCCTTCCTTCCTTCCTTCCTTCCTTCCTTCCTTCCTTCCTTCCTTCCTTCCTTCCGACACTTCCTTCCTTCCTTCCTTCCTTCCTTCCGACACTTCCTTCCGACACTTCCTTCCTTCCTTCCTTCCGACACTTCCTTCCTTCCTTCCTTCCGACACTTCCTTCCTTCCTTCCTTCCTTCCTTCCTTCCTTCCTTCCTTCCTTCCTTCCTTCCTTCCTTCCTTCCTTCCTTCCTTCCTTCCTTCCTTCCTTCCTTCCTTCCTTCCTTCCTTCTTTCCTTCCGACACTTCCTTCCTTCCTTCCTTCCGACACTTCCTTCCGACACTTCCTTCCCACACTTCCTTCCCACACTTCCTTCCCACACTTCCTTCCTTCCTTCCTTCCTTCCTTCCTTCCTTCCTTCCTTCCTTCCTTCCTTCCTTCCTTCCTTCCTTCCTTCCTTCCTTCCTTCCTTCCTTCCTTCCTTCCTTCCTTCCTTCCTTCCTTCCTTCCGACACTTCCTTCCGACACTTCCTTCCGACACTTCCTTCCGACACTTCCTTCCGACACTTCCTTCCGACACTTCCTTCCTTCCTTCCTTCCTTCCTTCCTTCCTTCCTTCCTTCCTTCCTTCCTTCCTTCCTTCCTTCCTTCCTTCCTTCCTTCCTTCCTTCCTTCCGACACTTCCTTCCGACACTTCCTTCCGACACTTCCTTCCGACACTTCCTTCCGACACTTCCTTCCGACACTTCCTTCCGACACTTCCTTCCGACACTTCCTTCCGACACTTCCTTCCTTCCTTCCGACACTTCCTTGCGACACTTCTTTCCTTCCGAAACTTCCTTCCAACACTTCCTTCAAACACTTCCTTCCTTCCTTCCTTCCTTCCTTCCTTCCTTCCTTCCTTCCTTCCTTCCTTCCTTCCTTCCTTCCTTCCTTCCTTCCTTCCTTCCTTCCTTCCTTCCTTCCTTCCTTCCTTCCTTCTGACACTTCCTTCTGACACTTCCTTCCTTCCTTCCGACACTTCCTTCCTTCTGACACTTCCTTCCTTCCGACACTTCCTTTCTTCCGACACTTCCTTCCTTCCGACACTTCCTTCCTTCCGACACTTCCTTCCTTCCTTCCTTCCGACACTTCCTTCCGACACTTCCTTCCTTCCTTCCTTCCTTCCTTCCTTCCTTCCTTCCTTCCTTCCTTCCTTCCTTCCTTCCTTCCTTCCTTCCTTCCTTCCGACACTTCCTTCCGACACTTCCTTCCGACACTTCCTTCCGACACTTCCTTCCGACACTTCCTTCCGACACTTCCTTCCTTCCTTCCTTCCTTCCTTCCTTCCTTCCTTCCTTCCTTCCTTCCTTCCTTCCTTCCTTCCTTCCTTCCTTCCTTCCTTCCTTCCTTCCTTCCTTCCTTCCTTCCTTCCTTCCTTCCTCCGACACTTCCGACTCTTCCTTCCTTCCTTCCTTCCTTCCTTCCTTCCGACACTTCCTTCCGACACTTCCTTCCGACACTTCCTTCCGACACTTCCTTCCTTCCTTCCGACACTTCCTTCCGACACTTCCTTCCTTCCGAAACTTCCTTCCGACACTTCCTTCCAACACTTCCTTCCTTCCTTCCTTCCTTCCTTCCTTCCTTCCTTCCTTCCTTCCTTCCTTCCTTCCTTCCTTCCTTCCTTCCTTCCTTCCTTCCTTCCTTCCTTCCGACACTTCCTTCCGACACTTCCTTCCGACACTTCCTTCCGACACTTCCTTCCTTCCGACACTTCCTTCCTTCTGACACTTCCTTCCTTCCGACACTTCCTTTCTTCCGACACTTCCTTCCTTCCGACACTTCCTTCCTTCCGACACTTCCTTCCTTCCTTCCTTCTGACACTTCCTTCCTTCCTTCCTTCCTTCCTTCCTTCCTTCCTTCCTTCCTTCCTTCCTTCCTTCCTTCCTTCCTTCCTTCCTTCCTCCGACACTTCCGACTCTTCCGACACTTCCTTCCTTCCTTCCTTCCTTCCTTCCTTCCTTCCTTCCTTCCTTCCTTCCTTCCTTCCTTCCTTCCTTCCTTCCTTCCTTCCTTCCTTCCTTCCTTCCTTCCTTCCTTCCTTCCCACACTTCCTTCCCACACTTCCTTCCCACACTTCCTTCCGACACTTCCTTCCGACACTTCCTTCCTTCCTTCCTTCCTTCCTTCCTTCCTTCCTTCCTTCCGACACTTCCTTCCGACACTTCCTTCCGACACTTCCTTCCGACACTTCCTTCCGACACTTCCTTCCTTCCGACACTTGCTTCCGACACTTCCTTCCGACACTTCCTTCCTTCCTTCCTTCCTTCCTTCCTTCCTTCCTTCCTTCCTTCCTTCCTTCCTTCCTTCCGACACTTCCTTCCGACACTTCCTTCCGACACTTCCTTCCGACACTTCCTTCCGACACTTCCTTCCGACACTTCCTTCCGACACTTCCTTCCTTTTGACACTTCCTTTCTTCCGGCACTTCCTTCCTTCCTTTCGACACATCCTTCTTTCCGACACTTACTTCCGATACTTCCTTCCGATGCTTCCTTCCTTACGATGATTCCTTCCTTCCTTCCTTCCGACACTTCCTTCCTTCCTTCCTTCCTTCCTTCCTTCCTTCCTTCCTTCCTTCCTTCCTTCCTTCCTTCCTTCCTTCCTTCCTTCCTTCCTTCCTTCCTTCCTTCCTTCCTTCCTTCCGACACTTCCTTCCTTCCTTCCTTCCGACACTTCCTTCCTTCCTTCCTTCCTTCCTTCCTTCCTTCCTTCCTTCCTTCCTTCCTTCCTTCCTTCCTTCCTTCCTTCCTTCCTTCCTTCCTTCCGACACTTCCTTCCGACACTTCCTTCCGACACTTCCTTCCTTCCTTCCTTCCTTCCGACACTTCCTTCCTTCCTTCCTTCCGACACTTCCTTCCTTCCTTCCTTCCTTCCTTCCTTCCTTCCTTCCTTCCTTCCGACACTTCCTTCCGACACTTCCTTCCGACACTTCCTTCCGACACTTCCTTCCGACACTTCCTTCCGACACTTCCTTCCTTCCTTCCTTCCGACACTTCCTTCCGACACTTCCTTCCGACACTTCCTTCCGACACTTCCTTCCCACACTTCCTTCCTTCCTTCCTTCCTTCCTTCCTTCCTTCTTCCTTCCTTCCTTCCTTCCGACACTTCCTTCCGACACTTCCTTCCGACACTTCCTTCCGACACTTCCTTCCTTCCTTCCTTCCTTCCTTCCTTCCTTCCTTCCGACACTTCATTCCGACACTTCCTTCCGACACTTCCTTCCGACACTTCCTTCCGACACTTCCTTCCTTTTGACACTTCATTTCTTCCGGCACTTCCTTCCTTCCTTTCGACACATCCTTCTTTCCGACACTTACTTCCGATACTTCCTTCCGACGCTTCCTTCCTTACGATGATTCCTTCCTTACTTCCTTCCGACACTTCCTTCCTTCCTTCCTTCCTTCCTTCCTTCCTTCCTTCCTTCCTTCCTTCCTTCCTTCCTTCCTTCCTTCCTTCCTCCGACACTTCCTTCCGACACTTCCTTCCGACACTTCCTTCCGACACTTCCTTCCGACACTTCCTTCCTTCCTTCCTTCCTTCCTTCCTTCCTTCCTTCCTTCCTTCCTTCCTTCCTTCCTTCCTTCCTTCCTTCCTTCCTTCCTTCCTTCCTTCCTTCCTTCCTTCCTTCCTTCCTTCCTTCCAACACTTCCTTCCTTCCTTCCGACACTTCCTTCCGACACTTCCTTCCTTCCTTCCTTCCTTCCTTCCTTCCTTCCTTCCTTCCTTCCTTCCTTCCTTCCGACACTTCCTTCCGACACTTCCTTCCGACACTTCCTTCCGACACTTCCTTCCTTCCTTCCGACACTTCCTTCCGACACTTCCTTCCTTCCTTCCTTCCTTCCTTCCTTCCTTCCTTCCTTCCTTCCTTCCTTCCTTCCTTCCTTCCTTCCTTCCTTCCTTCCTTCCTTCCTTCCTTCCTTCCTTCCGACACTTCCTTCCGACACTTCCTTCCGACACTTCCTTCCGACACTTCCTTCCTTCCTTCCGACACTTCCTTCCTTCTGACACTTCCTTCCTTCCGACACTTCCTTTCTTCCGACACTTCCTTCCTTCCGACACTTCCTTCCTTCCGACACTTCCTTCCTTCCTTCCTTCCAACACTTCCTTCCTTCCTTCCTTCCGAAACTTCCTTCCTTCCTTCCTTCCTTCCTTCCTTCCTTCCTTCCTTCCTTCCTTCCTTCCTTCCTTCCTTCCGACACTTCCTTCCGACACTTCCTTCCGACACTTCCTTCCGACACTTCCTTCCGACACTTCCTTCCTTCCTTCCTTCCGACACTTCCTTCCGACACTTCCTTCCGACACTTCCTTCCGACACTTCCTTCCTTCCTTCCTTCCTTCCTTCCTTCCTTCCTTCCTTCCTTCCTTCCTTCCTTCCTTCCTTCCTTCCTTCCTTCCTTCCTTCCTTCCTTCCTTCTTCCTTCCTTCCTTCCTTCCTTCCTCCGACACTTCTGACACTTCCGACTCTTCCTTCCTTCCTTCCTTCCTTCCTTCCTTCCTTCCTTCCTTCCTTCCTTCCTTCCTTCCTTCCTTCCTTCCTTCCGACACTTCCTTCCTTCCTTCCTTCCTTCCTTCCTTCCTTCCTTCCTTCCTTCCTTCCTTCCTTCCTTCCTTCCTTCAGACACTTCCTTCGACACTTCCTTCCGACACTTCCTTCCGACACTTCCTTCCGACACTTCCTTCCGACACTTCCTTCCGACACTTCCTTCCTTCCTTCCTCCGACACTTCCTTCCGACACTTCCTTCCTTCCGAAACTTCCTTCCGACACTTCCTTCCAACACTTCCTTCCTTCCTTCCGACACTTCCTTCCGACACTTCCTTCCTTCCTTCCTTCCTTCCTTCCTTCCTTCCTTCCTTCCTTCCTTCCTTCCTTCCTTCCGACACTTCCTTCCGACACTTCCTTCCGACACTTCCTTCCTTCCTTCCGACACTTCCTTCCGACACTTCCTTCCGACACTTCCTTCCTTCCGACACTTCCTTCCTTCCGACACTTCCTTCCTTCCTTCCTTCCTTCCTTCCTTCCTTCCTTCCTTCCTTCCTTCCTTCCTTCTTCCTTCCTTCCTTCCTTCCTTCCTTCCTTCCTTCCTTCCTTCCGACACTTCCTTCCGACACTTCCTTCCGACACTTCCTTCCGACACTTCCTTCCTTCCTTCCGACACTTCCTTCCTTCTGACACTTCCTTCCATCCGACACTTCCTTTCTTCCGACACTTCCTTCCTTCCGACACTTCCTTCCTTCCGACACTTCCTTCCTTCCTTCCTTCCGACACTTCCTTCTTCCTTCCTTCCTTCCTTCCTTCCTTCCTTCCTTCCTTCCTTCCTTCCGACACTTCCTTCCGACACTTCCTTCCGACACTTCCTTCCGACACTTCCTTCCGACACTTCCTTCCGACACTTCCTTCCTTCCATCCTTCCGACACTTCCTTCCGACACTTCCTTCCGACACTTCCTTACGACACTTCCTTCCTTCCTTCCTTCCTTCCTTCCTTCCTTCCTTCCTTCCTTCCTTCCTTCATTCCTTCCTTCCTTCCTTCCTTCCTTCCTTCCTTCCTTCCTTCCGACACTTCCTTCCGACACTTCCTTCCTTCCTTCCTTCCTTCCTCCGACACTTCCGACTCTTCCGACACTTCCTTCCTTCCTTCCTTCCTTCCTTCCTTCCTTCCTTCCTTCCTTCCTTCCTTCCTTCCTTCCTTCCTTCCTTCCTTCCTTCCTTCCTTCCTTCCGACACTTCCTTCCTTCCTTCCTTCCTTCCTTCCTTCCTTCCTTCCTTCCTTCCTTCCTTCCTTCCTTCCTTCCTTCTTTCCTTCTTCCTTCCTTCCGACTTCCTTCCGACACTTCCTTCCGACACTTCCTTCCGACACTTCCTTCCTTCCTTCTCGACACTTCCTTCCGACACTTCCTTCCTTCCGAAACTTCCTTCCGACACTTCCTTCCAACACTTCCTTCCTTCCTTCCTTCCTTCCTTCCTTCCTTCCTTCCTTCCTTCCTTCCTTCCTTCCTTCCTTCCTTCCTTCCTTCCTTCCTTCCTTCCTTCCTTCCTTCCTTCCTTCCTTCCTTCCTTCCTTCCTTCCTTCCTTCCTTCCTTCCTTCCTTCCTCCGACACTTCTGACACTTCCGACTCTTCCTTCCTTCCTTCCTTCCTTCCTTCCTTCCTTCCTTCCTTCCTTCCTTCCTTCCTTCCTTCCTTCCTTCCTTCCTTCCTTCCTTCCTTCCTTCCTTCCGACACTTCCTTCCTTCCTTCCTTCCTTCCTTCCTTCCTTCCTTCCTTCCTTCCTTCCTTCCTTCCTTCCTTCCTTCCTTCCTTCCTTCCTCCTTCCTTCCTTCCTTCCTTCCTTCCGACACTTCCTTCCGACACTTCCTTCCGACACTTCTTCCGACACTTCCTTCCGACACTTCCTTCCTTCCTTCCGACACTTTCCTTCCGACACTTCCTTCCTTCCGAAACTTCCTTCCGACACTTCCTTCCAACACTTCCTTCCTTCCTTCCGAACTTCCTTCCGACACTTCCTTCCTTCCTTCCTTCCTTCCTTCCTTCCTTCCTTCCTTCCTTCCTTCCTTCCGACACTTCCTTCCGACACTTCCTTCCGACACTCCTTCCTTCCTTCCGACACTTCCTTCCGACACTTCCTTCCGACACTTCCTTCCTTCCGACACTTCCTTCCTTCCGACACTTCCTTCCTTCCTTCCTTCCTTCCTTCCTTCCTTCCTTCCTTCCTTCCTTCCTTCCTTCCTTCCTTCCTTCCTTCCTTCCTTCCTTCCTTCCTTCCTTCCTTCCTTCCTTCCTTCCTTCCGACACTTCCTTCCGACACTTCCTTCCTTCCTTCCGACACTTCCTTCCTTCTGACACTTCCTTCCTTCCGACACTTCCTTTCTTCCGACACTTCCTTCCTTCCGACACTTCCTTCCTTCCGACACTTCCTTCCTTCCTTCCTTCCGACACTTCCTTCCTTCCTTCCTTCCTTCCTTCCTTCCTTCCTTCCTTCCTTCCTTCCTTCCTTCCTTCCTTCCTTCCTTCCGACACTTCCTTCCGACACTTCCTTCCGACACTTCCTTCCGACACTTCCTTCCGACACTTCCTTCCGACACTTCCTTCCGACACTTCCTTCCTTCCATCCTTCCGACACTTCCTTCCGACACTTCCTTCCGACACTTCCTTACGACACTTCCTTCCTTCCTTCCTTCCTTCCTTCCTTCCTTCCTTCCTTCCTTCCTTCCTTCCTTCCTTCCTTCCTTCCTTCCTTCCTTCCTTCCTTCCTTCCTCCGACACTTCCGACTCTTCCGACACTTCCTTCCTTCCTTCCTTCCTTCCTTCCTTCCTTCCTTCCTTCCTTCCTT